>LR990000.1:0-5000 GCA_905147175.2 Nymphalis urticae
ACTAGATTGTCAATTCCTTTTTCGATTATCTTCGGGTCATTAGCTAGTGGGTCCTGTTGAAGTTCGTATTGTTTTGCCCGTTGGAGTCTTTGTTCATGCGATTCTTGAAATACCAGTGTCCTGGCGATACGTAGTGCTGTGCTAAGTCGTTCTCCGAAGTTTCTGTTGAATTGAATTGTAATCCCTTCAGGCGTGTTGCATAACAGTCTTGTAGCTTCCCCTTCGTCAAAAGCTTTGTTTTTACATAGGAAAAGCACAAGCTCTTGATTCTCTCTGATAAGCTTTGTATGTCTATTGCTATTGTTGAATCCTCTCGATTTTGAAAGGGTACTCTGTTCACTTCCAGTGTCATTTTCGGAGCCTGGACACTGATTAATGAATTGTTCATTATCGTCGGCATTTTCAAATATGATTTGATCGGGTGCAATAGAGTGCTGATCCATTTGTCCGTGAATTGTGTTTCGTGTTGCGCTTTCATTTCGAAATAGATTATTTCCCCCTTCGGGATTTCTAGAGTGATTTTTTGTTTGTTTAGGATTAAGTCCCAATGAATGAGCGACGCACATTGCCACCTTTTTATCACGTTCGGTGAGAATTTGTTTAAGTGTTGTACGATCAGGGCCGGTAGTAATGTACTCAAGCAAGCACTGAATACATGCAATTTGAGTACATTTGTGCTCTTTGGATCTAATAGCTTTTCCAAGCTTGCTGTTATGCCCCCAGTTCTTTGCGGTGGAGATGTAAATGATGTGATAATGCGGTCTTCTTGTTCCAGTATGGTAAGCGATGACTTTCCAAGGAGACAGTTTAATTCTAACGTTGTTAAATTTTCTTTCGCCCATTGAACAATCCAATGTGTCGTGCCCTTCGCTTTCTTCTGTTGAGCCTTCATCTCTTGTTGCATTTCCCGTTTGAATTCGAATTGCTGTCTCTTCGTCGGCGCTTGTCGTAAATTCAGACTGTATGGCCTCTTCTTCGGTGCCATCGTAGAATGTGTTGGTGGCAATAGATCCGGCGATGGACTCTTCGGACTCTCCTCCGTCGAGAGTCGTTGCGAGTCTTCGAGGATAAGGTTCACATCTTCGTTGGGGGGTGTGCAGTTGTCGGTCCAATCTTCCACTTCCAGCACTTGGCTTTCCTCCTCGTGGTGTTCTCCATTGCTCGGTGTTTCTACTTGTTGACTCATCCTGGGGTAATAGCTTCTCAACGTCGATAGATGTTATAATATGGTAAGCACAGTACATACTGATAATTTTTATTTCGCACCCTTACTTTAAATATGCTCTATCCCTACTTATTCCCTAGGAACCGTTATGCAGATGCTAACTTGACCTTTAATGTCACCTTGCATTTGTCCACCGCCCCAGGGATGTGTAGGTAGGTGTGTAGGTAGGCGTTAGGTAATTACTCGTTGCTATGCGTATTCGTTGCTAAGCGTGAATCATCGTGGGTGGTCCTGACTTTGTTGAAAAAATCGATAAAGTCTCTTGTCGCTTCCTCGTGTAGTAGTGACCACCCAACCGTAACCTAACCTCCCACCTAACCTAACCTAACCTAAGTGTAGTAGTGAACCTAACACTAACCTAACACTAACCTAACCTAATGTAACCTAAGTGTAGTAGTGAACCTAACACTAACCTAACCTAATATAAGTCAACCTAACCAACTTTAATAATTTTCGAAACAACCTAACGAATCTGCGTTTTGAAGATTTTTGTTCCACTGACCTACTTTTTTTAAGAAACATGCAATTTCTTAGTGTTTTGTGACCCCGTGACCTACTTACGAAAAAAATTTTTCGAGCGCCGAGCGCTCGACCTCTTCTTTTTGACTCTAACATAGTCAGGTTACTGCCGTCATAAGTATCACCATTAAACAAGTCTATACTTGTTCGACGGCGGAGCCGTCGTCGGGGCCCTTCCCAGTGCTAAATATAGCACCTACACACCTACCTACATACCTAACCTAACCTGACCATTAAGGTTAACCTAACCTAACCTAACCTAACCTAACCTAACCTAACCTAACCTAACCTAACCTAACCTAACCTAACCTAACCTAACCTAACCTAACCTAACCTAACCTAACCTAACCTAACCTAACCTAACCTAACCTAACCTAACCTAACCTAACCTAACCTAACCTAACCTAACCTAACCTAACCTAACCTAACCTAACCTAACCTAACCTAACCTAACCTAACCTAACCTAACCTAACCTAACCTAACCTAACCTAACCTAACCTAACCTAACCTAACCTAACCTAACCTAACCTAACCTAACCTAACCTAACCTAACCTAACCTAACCTAACCTAACCTAACCTAACCTAACCTAACCTAACCTAACCTAACCTAACCTAACCTAACCTAACCTAACCTAACCTAACCTAACCTAACCTAACCTAACCTAACCTAACCTAACCTAACCTAACCTAACCTAACCTAACCTAACCTAACCTAACCTAACCTAACCTAACCTAACCTAACCTAACCTAACCTAACCTAACCTAACCTAACCTAACCTAACCTAACCTAACCTAACCTAACCTAACCTAACCTAACCTAACCTAACCTAACCTAACCTAACCTAACCTAACCTAACCTAACCTAACCTAACCTAACCTAACCTAACCTAACCTAACCTAACCTAACCTAACCTAACCTAACCTAACCTAACCTAACCTAACCTAACCTAACCTAACCTAACCTAACCTAACCTAACCTAACCTAACCTAACCTAACCTAACCTAACCTAACCTAACCTAACCTAACCTAACCTAACCTAACCTAACCTAACCTAACCTAACCTAACCTAACCTAACCTAACCTAACCTAACCTAACCTAACCTAACCTAACCTAACCTAACCTAACCTAACCTAACCTAACCTAACCTAACCTAACCTAACCTAACCTAACCTAACCTAACCTAACCTAACCTAACCTAACCTAACCTAACCTAACCTAACCTAACCTAACCTAACCTAACCTAACCTAACCTAACCTAACCTAACCTAACCTAACCTAACCTAACCTAACCTAACCTAACCTAACCTAACCTAACCTAACCTAACCTAACCTAACCTAACCTAACCTAACCTAACCTAACCTAACCTAACCTAACCTAACCTAACCTAACCTAACCTAACCTAACCTAACCTAACCTAACCTAACCTAACCTAACCTAACCTAACCTAACCTAACCTAACCTAACCTAACCTAACCTAACCTAACCTAACCTAACCTAACCTAACCTAACCTAACCTAACCTAACCTAACCTAACCTAACCTAACCTAACCTAACCTAACCTAACCTAACCTAACCTAACCTAACCTAACCTAACCTAACCTAACCTAACCTAACCTAACCTAACCTAACCTAACCTAACCTAACCTAACCTAACCTAACCTAACCTAACCTAACCTAACCTAACCTAACCTAACCTAACCTAACCTAACCTAACCTAACCTAACCTAACCTAACCTAACCTAACCTAACCTAACCTAACCTAACCTAACCTAACCTAACCTAACCTAACCTAACCTAACCTAACCTAACCTAACCTAACCTAACCTAACCTAACCTAACCTAACCTAACCTAACCTAACCTAACCTAACCTAACCTAACCTAACCTAACCTAACCTAACCTAACCTAACCTAACCTAACCTAACCTAACCTAACCTAACCTAACCTAACCTAACCTAACCTAACCTAACCTAACCTAACCTAACCTAACCTAACCTAACCTAACCTAACCTAACCTAACCTAACCTAACCTAACCTAACCTAACCTAACCTAACCTAACCTAACCTAACCTAACCTAACCTAACCTAACCTAACCTAACCTAACCTAACCTAACCTAACCTAACCTAACCTAACCTAACCTAACCTAACCTAACCTAACCTAACCTAACCTAACCTAACCTAACCTAACCTAACCTAACCTAACCTAACCTAACCTAACCTAACCTAACCTAACCTAACCTAACCTAACCTAACCTAACCTAACCTAACCTAACCTAACCTAACCTAACCTAACCTAACCTAACCTAACCTAACCTAACCTAACCTAACCTAACCTAACCTAACCTAACCTAACCTAACCTAACCTAACCTAACCTAACCTAACCTAACCTAACCTAACCTAACCTAACCTAACCTAACCTAACCTAACCTAACCTAACCTAACCTAACCTAACCTAACCTAACCTAACCTAACCTAACCTAACCTAACCTAACCTAACCTAACCTAACCTAACCTAACCTAACCTAACCTAACCTAACCTAACCTAACCTAACCTAACCTAACCTAACCTAACCTAACCTAACCTAACCTAACCTAACCTAACCTAACCTAACCTAACCTAACCTAACCTAACCTAACCTAACCTAACCTAACCTAACCTAACCTAACCTAACCTAACCTAACCTAACCTAACCTAACCTAACCTAACCTAACCTAACCTAACCTAACCTAACCTAACCTAACCTAACCTAACCTAACCTAACCTAACCTAACCTAACCTAACCTAACCTAACCTAACCTAACCTAACCTAACCTAACCTAACCTAACCTAACCTAACCTAACCTAACCTAACCTAACCTAACCTAACCTAACCTAACCTAACCTAACCTAACCTAACCTAACCTAACCTAACCTAACCTAACCTAACCTAACCTAACCTAACCTAACCTAACCTAACCTAACCTAACCTAACCTAACCTAACCTAACCTAACCTAACCTAACCTAACCTAACCTAACCTAACCTAACCTAACCTAACCTAACCTAACCTAACCTAACCTAACCTAACCTAACCTAACCTAACCTAACCTAACCTAACCTAACCTAACCTAACCTAACCTAACCTAACCTAACCTAACCTAACCTAACCTAACCTAACCTAACCTAACCTAACCTAACCTAACCTAACCTAACCTAACCTAACCTAACCTAACCTAACCTAACCTAACCTAACCTAACCTAACCTAACCT